>CM054003.1:5847389-5874130 GCA_028641665.1 Chelonus formosanus | reverse complement strand
ATTTTGAGGAGTGAATCAGAAAGCTCTCGCTCTCAGGAATCCATTAATATGCTTGTTTATCATGTACGGCCGACAGGAACATAGTTATTCGACTTTAAAAATTTGACGAAACCGGAAGTTGGGCCAAATTTAGCATAAATCATGTGCTAATCATAATTTTGATAAGTGAATCAGAAAGCTCTCGCTTTCAGGAATCTGTTAAGGAGCATGATTTCTATTCACGCTCCATAGATTTCGGGTTATTAGCTAAAAACAAAGTTATGTTGCAGCAAATCATAAAAAAACCTTTAAACGCTCATAACTCGAAAACTATGAGAGATACGGCATTTTTAACGGGGGTGTAACAATAGGGGGGGATCAAATTTGTCGTTTTCGTCTCGATCTTTCATATGAGCCCTCGATCAACCCAATAAAAAAATATGTTTTGGAGAAATGCATAATTTATGTTTTTTAGTTTTATTCGGATATCTCGCGGTCTATGGGACTACCAGAGTCAACAGCTAGTGTTATGAAACCGTCTTGCCACAATGTGTCCGATTGTGTCATGAGTTTCATAATTCACACATAAAATATGATTTCGTTTATTTTTTTGCTTAAATCATGGAATTTTTTTGATATTTTAGTTTGCAAATTTACACTAACAGTTGAAACCCAGAAACGATAACTTCGATCGTACATTGAGAAGAGTATTTAATTTATTCGAAAATTTGACGAAACCGGAAGTTGGGCCAAATTTAGCACAAATCATGTGCTAATCATAATTTTGATGAGTGACTTAGAAAGCTCTTGCTCTCTAGAATCCATTGATACGCTTGTTTATCATGTACGGCCGACAGGAACATAGTTATTCAACTTTTAAAATTTGACGAAACCGGAAGTTGGGCCAAATTTAGCACAAATCATGTGCTAATCATAATTTTGATGAGTGAATCAGAAAGCTCTCGCTCTCAGGAATCCATTGATATGCTTGTTTATCATGTACGGCGGACAGGAAGATAGTTATTCCACTTTAAAAATTTGACGAAACCGGAAGTTGAGCTAAATAAGGCATAAATCTTGTGCTAATCATAATTTTGAGAAGTGACTTAGAAAGCTCTCGCTCTCAGGAATCCATTAATATGCTTGTTTATCATGTACGGCCGACAGGAACATAGTTATTCGACTTTAAAAATTTGACGAAACCGGAATTTGGGCCAAATTTAGCACAAATCATGTGCTAATCATAATTTTGATGAGTGAATCAGAAAGCTCTCGCACTCAGGAATCCATTGATATGCTTGTTTATCATGTACGGCTGACAGAAACATAGTTATTCGACTTTAAAAATTGGACGAAACCGGAAGTTGGGCCAAATTTAGCATAAATCATGTGCCTATCATGATTTTGAGGAGTGAATCAGAAAGCTCTCGCTCTAAGGAATCCATTAATATGCTTGTTTATCATGTACGGCCGACAGGAACATAGTTATTCGACTTTAAAAATTTGACGAAACCGGAAGTTGGGCCAAATTTAGCATAAATCATGTGCTAATCATAATTTTGATAAGTGAATCAGAAAGCTCTCGCTTTCAGGAATCTGTTAAGGAGCATGATTTCTATTCACGCTCCATAGATTTCGGGTTATTAGCTAAAAACAAAGTTATGTTGCAGCAAATCATAAAAAAACCTTTAAACGCTCATAACTCGAAAACTATGAGAGATACGGCATTTTTAACGGGGGTGTAACAATAGGGGGGGATCAAATTTGTCGTTTTCGTCTCGATCTTTCATATGAGCCCTCGATCAACCCAATTAAAAAAATATGTTTTGGAGAAATGCATAATTTTATGTTTTTTAGTTTTATTCGGATATCTCGCGGTCTATGGGACTACCAGAGTCAACAGCTAGTGTTATGAAACCGTCTTGCCACAATGTGTCCGATTGTGTCATGAGTTTCATAATTCACACATAAAATATGATTTCGTTTATTTTTTTGCTTAAATCATGGAATTTTTTTGATATTTTAGTTTGCAAATTTACACTAACAGTTGAAACCCAGAAACGATAACTTCGATCGTACATTGAGAAGAGTATTTAATTTATTCGAAAATTTGATGAAACCGGAATTTGGGCCAAATTTAGCACAAATCATGTGCTTATCATAATTTTGATGAGTGAATCAAAAAGCTCTCGCTCTCCGGAATCCATTGGTATGCTTGTTTATCGTGTAAGGCTGACAGAAAGATAGTTATTCCACTTTAAAAATTTTCCTAAACCGGAAGTTGGGCCAAATTTAGCACAAATCATGTGCTTATCATGATTTTGAGGAGTGACTTAGAAAGCTCTTGCTCTCTAGAATCCATTGATATGCTTGTTTATCGTGTACGGCTGACAGGAAGATAGTTATTCCACTTTAAAAATTTGACGAAACCGGAAGTTGAGCTAAATAAGGCATAAATCTTGTGCTAATCATAATTTTGAGGAGTGACTTAGAAAGCTCTTGCTCTCTAGAATCCATTGATATGCTTGTTTATCATGTACGGCCGACAGGAACATAGTTATTCAACTTTAAAAATTTGACGAAACCGGAAGTTGGGCCAAATTTAGCACAAATCATGTGCTAATCATAATTTTGATGAGTGAATCAGAAAGCTCTCGCTCTCAGGAATCCATTGATATGCTTGTTTATCATGTACGGCTGACAGGAACATAGTTATTAAACTTTAAAAATTTTCCTAAACCGGAAGTTGGGATAAATTAAGCATACATCATGTGCTAATCATAATTTTGAGGAGCGACTGAGAAAGCTCTCGCTCTCAGGAATCCATTGATATGCTTGTTTATCATGTACGGCCGACAGGAACATAGTTATTCGACTTTAAAAATTTGACGAAACCGGAAGTTGGGCCAAATTTAGCACAAATCATGTGCTAATCATGATTTTGAGGAGTGAATCAGAAAGCTCTCGCTCTCCGGAATCCATTGATATGCTTGTTTATCATGTACGGCTGACAGGAACATAGTTATTCGACTTTAAAAATTTGACGAAACCGGAAGTTGAGCTAAATAAGGCATAAATCATGTGCTAATCATAATTTTGATGAGTGAATCAGAAAGCTCTCGCTTTCAGGAATCTGTTAAGGAGCTTGATTTCTATTCACGCTCCATAGATTTCGGGTTATTAGCTAAAAACAAAGTTATGTTGCAGCAAATCATAAAAAAACCTTTAAACGCTCATAACTCGAAAACTATGAGAGATACGGCATTTTTAACGGGGGTGTAACAATAGGGGGGGATCATATTTGTCGTTTTCGTCTCGATCTTTCATATGAGCCCTTGATCAACCCAATAAAAAAATATGTTTCGGAGAAATGCATAATTTTATGTTTTTCAGCTTTATTCGGATATCTCGCGGTCTATGGGACTACCAGAGTCAACAGCTAGTGTTATGAAACCGTCTTGCCACAATGTGTCCGATTGTGTCATGAGTTTCATAATTCACACATAAAATATGATTTCGTTTATTTTTTTGCTTAAATCATGGAATTTTTTTGATATTTTAGTTTGCAAATTTACACTAACAGTTGAAACCAAGAAACGATAACTTCGATCGTACATTGAGAAGAGTATTTAATTTATTCGAAAATTTGATAAAACCGGAAGTTGGGCCAAACTTAGCACAAATCATGTGCTAATCATAATTTTGATGAGTGAATCAGAAAGCTCTCGCTCTCAGGAATCCATTGATATGCTTGTTTATCATGTACGGCGGACAGGAAGATAGTTATTCCACTTTAAAAATTTGACGAAACCGGAATTTGGGCCAAATTTAGCATAAATCATGTGCTAATCATAATTTTGAGGAGTGACTTAGGAAGCTCTGGCTCTCTAGAATCCATTCAAATGCTTGTTTATCATGCACGGCTGACAGAAACATACTTATTCGACTTTAAAAATTTGACGAAACCGGAAGATGGGCCAAATTTAGCATAAATCATGTGCTAATCATGATTTTGAGGAGTGACTTAGAAAGCTCTCGCTCTCAGGAATCCATTAATATGCTTGTTTATCATGTACGGCCGACAGGAACATAGTTATTCGACTTTAAAAATTTGACGAAACCGGAATTTGGGCCAAATTTAGCACAAATCATGTGCTAATCATAATTTTGATGAGTGAATCAGAAAGCTCTCGCACTCAGGAATCCATTGATATGCTTGTTTATCATGTACGGCTGACAGAAACATAGTTATTCGACTTTAAAAATTGGACGAAACCGGAAGTTGGGCCAAATTTAGCATAAATCATGTGCCTATCATGATTTTGAGGAGTGAATCAGAAAGCTCTCGCTCTAAGGAATCCATTAATATGCTTGTTTATCATGTACGGCCGACAGGAACATAGTTATTCAACTTTAAAAATTTGACGAAACCGGAAGATGGGCCAAATTTAGCATAAATCATGTGCTAATCATGATTTTGAGGAGTGACTTAGAAAGCTCTCGCTCTCAGGAATCCATTAATATGCTTGTTTATCATGTACGGCCGACAGGAACATAGTTATTCGACTTTAAAAATTTGACGAAACCGGAATTTGGGCCAAATTTAGCACAAATCATGTGCTAATCATAATTTTGATGAGTGAATCAGAAAGCTCTCGCACTCAGGAATCCATTGATATGCTTGTTTATCGTGTAAGGCTGACAGAAAGATAGTTATTCCACTTTAAAAATTTTCCTAAACCGGAAGTTGGGCCAAATTTAGCACAAATCATGTGCTTATCATGATTTTGAGGAGTGACTTAGAAAGCTCTTGCTCTCTAGAATCCATTGATATGCTTGTTTATCGTGTACGGCTGACAGGAAGATAGTGATTCCACTTTAAAAATTTGACGAAACCGGAAGTTGAGCTAAATAAGGCATAAATCTTGTGCTAATCATAATTTTGAGGAGTGACTTAGAAAGCTCTTGCTCTCTAGAATCCATTGATATGCTTGTTTATCATGTACGGCCGACAGGAACATAGTTATTCAACTTTAAAAATTTGACGAAACCGGAAGTTGGGCCAAATTTAGCACAAATCATGTGCTAATCATAATTTTGATGAGTGAATCAGAAAGCTCTCGCTCTCAGGAATCCATTGATATGCTTGTTTATCATGTACGGCTGACAGGAACATAGTTATTAAACTTTAAAAATTTTCCTAAACCGGAAGTTGGGATAAATTAAGCATACATCATGTGCTAATCATAATTTTGAGGAGCGACTGAGAAAGCTCTCGCTCTCAGGAATCCATTGATATGCTTGTTTATCATGTACGGCCGACAGGAACATAGTTATTCGACTTTAAAAATTTGACGAAACCGGAAGTTGGGCCAAATTTAGCACAAATCATGTGCTAATCATGATTTTGAGGAGTGAATCAGAAAGCTCTCGCTCTCCGGAATCCATTGATATGCTTGTTTATCATGTACGGCTGACAGGAACATAGTTATTCGACTTTAAAAATTTGACGAAACCGGAAGTTGAGCTAAATAAGGCATAAATCATGTGCTAATCATAATTTTGATGAGTGAATCAGAAAGCTCTCGCTTTCAGGAATCTGTTAAGGAGCTTGATTTCTATTCACGCTCCATAGATTTCGGGTTATTAGCTAAAAACAAAGTTATGTTGCAGCAAATCATAAAAAAACCTTTAAACGCTCATAACTCGAAAACTATGAGAGATACGGCATTTTTAACGGGGGTGTAACAATAGGGGGGGATCATATTTGTCGTTTTCGTCTCGATCTTTCATATGAGCCCTTGATCAACCCAATAAAAAAATATGTTTCGGAGAAATGCATAATTTTATGTTTTTCAGCTTTATTCGGATATCTCGCGGTCTATGGGACTACCAGAGTCAACAGCTAGTGTTATGAAACCGTCTTGCCACAATGTGTCCGATTGTGTCATGAGTTTCATAATTCACACATAAAATATGATTTCGTTTATTTTTTTGCTTAAATCATGGAATTTTTTTTATTTTTGTTTGCAAATTTACACTAACAGTTGAAACCAAGAAACGATAACTTCGATCGTACATTGAGAAGAGTATTTAATTTATTCGAAAATTTGATAAAACCGGAAGTTGGGCCAAACTTAGCACAAATCATGTGCTAATCATAATTTTGATGAGTGAATCAGAAAGCTCTCGCTCTCAGGAATCCATTGATATGCTTGTTTATCATGTACGGCGGACAGGAAGATAGTTATTCCACTTTAAAAATTTGACGAAACCGGAATTTGGGCCAAATTTAGCATAAATCATGTGCTAATCATAATTTTGAGGAGTGACTTAGGAAGCTCTGGCTCTCTAGAATCCATTCAAATGCTTGTTTATCATGCACGGCTGACAGAAACATAGTTATTCGACTTTAAAAATTTGACGAAACCGGAAGATGGGCCAAATTTAGCATAAATCATGTGCTAATCATGATTTTGAGGAGTGACTTAGAAAGCTCTCGCTCTCAGGAATCCATTAATATGCTTGTTTATCATGTACGGCCGACAGGAACATAGTTATTCGACTTTAAAAATTTGACGAAACCGGAATTTGGGCCAAATTTAGCACAAATCATGTGCTAATCATAATTTTGATGAGTGAATCAGAAAGCTCTCGCACTCAGGAATCCATTGATATGCTTGTTTATCATGTACGGCTGACAGAAACATAGTTATTCGACTTTAAAAATTGGACGAAACCGGAAGTTGGGCCAAATTTAGCATAAATCATGTGCCTATCATGATTTTGAGGAGTGAATCAGAAAGCTCTCGCTCTAAGGAATCCATTAATATGCTTGTTTATCATGTACGGCCGACAGGAACATAGTTATTCAACTTTAAAAATTTGACGAAACCGGAAGTTGGGCCAAATTTAGCATAAATCATGTGCTAATCATAATTTTGATAAGTGAATCAGAAAGCTCTCGCTTTCAGGAATCTGTTAAGGAGCATGATTTCTATTCACGCTCCATAGATTTCGGGTTATTAGCTAAAAACAAAGTTATGTTGCAGCAAATCATAAAAAAACCTTTAAACGCTCATAACTCGAAAACTATGAGAGATACGGCATTTTTAACGGGGGTGTAACAATAGGGGGGGATCAAATTTGTCGTTTTCGTCTCGATCTTTCATATGAGCCCTCGATCAACCCAATAAAAAAATATGTTTTGGAGAAATGCATAATTTTATGTTTTTTTGTTTTATTCGGATATCTCGCGGTCTATGGGACTACCAGAGTCAACAGCTAGTGTTATGAAACCGTCTTGCCACAATGTGTCCGATTGTGTCATGAGTTTCATAATTCACACATAAAATATGATTTCGTTTATTTTTTTGCTTAAATCATGGAATTTTTTTGATATTTTAGTTTGCAAATTTACACTAACAGTTGAAACCCAGAAACGATAACTTCGATCGTACATTGAGAAGAGTATTTAATTTATTCGAAAATTTGATGAAACCGGAATTTGGGCCAAATTTAGCACAAATCATGTGCTTATCATAATTTTGATGAGTGAATCAAAAAGCTCTCGCTCTCCGGAATCCATTGGTATGCTTGTTTATCGTGTAAGGCTGACAGAAAGATAGTTATTCCACTTTAAAAATTTTCCTAAACCGGAAGTTGGGCCAAATTTAGCACAAATCATGTGCTTATCATGATTTTGAGGAGTGAATCAGAAAGCTCTCGCTCTTCGGAATCCATTGATATGCTTGTTTATCGTGTACGGCTGACAGGAAGATAGTTATTCCACTTTAAAAATTTGACGAAACCGGAAGTTGAGCTAAATAAGGCATAAATCTTGTGCTAATCATAATTTTGAGGAGTGACTTAGAAAGCTCTTGCTCTCTAGAATCCATTGATATGCTTGTTTATCATGTACGGCCGACAGGAACATAGTTATTCAACTTTAAAAATTTGACGAAACCGGAAGTTGGGCCAAATTTAGCACAAATCATGTGCTAATCATAATTTTGATGAGTGAATCAGAAAGCTCTCGCTCTCAGGAATCCATTGATATGCTTGTTTATCATGAACGGCTGACAGGAACATAGTTATTAAACTTTAAAAATTTTCCTAAACCGGAAGTTGGGATAAATTAAGCATACATCATGTGCTAATCATAATTTTGAGGAGCGACTGAGAAAGCTCTCGCTCTCAGGAATCCATTGATATGCTTGTTTATCATGTACGGCCGACAGGAACATAGTTATTCGACTTTAAAAATTTGACGAAACCGGAAGTTGGGCCAAATTTAGCACAAATCATGTGCTAATCATGATTTTGAGGAGTGAATCAGAAAGCTCTCGCTCTCCGGAATCCATTGATATGCTTGTTTATCATGTACGGCTGACAGGAACATAGTTATTCGACTTTAAAAATTTGACGAAACCGGAAGTTGAGCTAAATAAGGCATAAATCATGTGCTAATCATAATTTTGATGAGTGAATCAGAAAGCTCTCGCTTTCAGGAATCTGTTAAGGAGCTTGATTTCTATTCACGCTCCATAGATTTCGGGTAATTAGCTAAAAACAAAGTTATGTTGCAGCAAATCATAAAAAAACCTTTAAACGCTCATAACTCGAAAACTATGAGAGATACGGCATTTTTAACGGGGGTGTAACAATAGGGGGGGATCACATTTGTCGTTTTCGTCTCGATCTTTCATATGAGCCCTTGATCAACCCAATAAAAAAATATGTTTCGGAGAAATGCATAATTTTATGTTTTTCAGCTTTATTCGGATATCTCGCGGTCTATGGGACTACCAGAGTCAACAGCTAGTGTTATGAAACCGTCTTGCCACAATGTGTCCGATTGTGTCATGAGTTTCATAATTCACACATAAAATATGATTTCGTTTATTTTTTTGCTTAAATCATGGAATTTTTTTTATTTTTGTTTGCAAATTTACACTAACAGTTGAAACCAAGAAACGATAACTTCGATCGTACATTGAGAAGAGTATTTAATTTATTCGAAAATTTGACGAAACCGGAAGTTGGGCCAAATTTAGCACAATTCATGTGCTAATCATAATTTTGATGAGTGAATCAGAAAGCTCTCGCTCTCAGGAATCCATTGATATGCTTGTTTATCATGCACGGCTGACAGAAACATAGTTATTCGACTTTAAAAATTTGACGAAACCGGAAGTTGGGCCAAATTTAGCATAAATCATGTGCTAATCATAATTTTGATGAGTGAATCAGAAAGCTCTCGCTTTCAGGAATCTGTTAAGGAGCTTGATTTCTATTCACGCTTTATAGATTTCGGGTTATTAGCTAAAAACAAAGTTATGTTGCAGCAAATCATAAAAAAACCTTTAAACGCTCATAACTCGAAAACTATGAGAGATACGGCATTTTTAACGGGGGTGTAACAATAGGGGGGGATCAAATTTGTCGTTTTCGTCCCGATCTTTCATATGAGCCCTTGATCAACCCAATAAAAAAATATGTTTTGGAGAAATGCATAATTTTATGTTTTTTAGTTTTATTTGGATATCTCGCGGTCTATGGGACTACCAGAGTCAACAGCTAGTGTTATGAAACCGTCTTGCCACAATGTGTCCGATTGTGTCATGAGTTTCATAATTCACACATAAAATATGATTTCGTTTATTTTTTTGCTTAAATCATGGAATTTTTTTGATATTTTAGTTTGCAAATTTACACTAACAGTTGAAACCAAGAAACGATAACTTCGATCGTACATTGAGAAGAGTATTTAATTTATTCGAAAATTTGACGAAACCGGAATTTGGGCCAAATTTAGCACAAATCATGTGCTTATCATAATTTTGATGAGTGAATCAAAAAGCTCTCGCTCTCCGGAATCCATTGGTATGCTTGTTTATCGTGTAAGGCTGACAGAAAGATAGTTATTCCACTTTAAAAATTTTCCTAAACCGGAAGTTAGGCCAAATTTAGCACAAATCATGTGCTTATCATGATTTTGAGGAGTGAATCAGAAAGCTCTCGCTCTTCGGAATCCATTGATATGCTTGTTTATCGTGTAAGGCTGACAGAAAGATAGTTATTCCACTTTAAAAATTTTCCTAAACCGGAAGTTGGGCCAAATTTAGCATAAATCATGTGCTAATCATGATTTTGAGGAGTGAATCAGAAAGCTCTCGCTCTCCGGAATCCATTGATATGCTTGTTTATCATGTACGGCTGACAGGAACATAGTTATTCGACTTTAAAAATTTGACGAAACCGGAAGTTGGGCCAAATTTAGCATAAATCATGTGCTAATCATAATTTTGAGGAGTGAATCAGAAAGCTCTCGCTCTCCGGAATCCATTGATATGCTTGTTTATCATGTACGGCTGACAGGAACATAGTTATTCGACTTTAAAAATTTGACGAAACCGGAAGTTGGGCCAAATTTAGCATAAATCATGTGCTAATCATAATTTTGAGGAGTGAATCAGAAAGCTCTCGCTCTCCGGAATCCATTGATATGCTTGTTTATCATGTACGGCTGACAGGAACATAGTTATTCGACTTTAAAAATTTGACGAAACCGGAAGTTGGGCCAAATTTAGCATAAATCATGTGCTAATCATGATTTTGAGGAGTGAATCAGAAAGCTCTCGCTCTCCGGAATCCATTGATATGCTTGTTTATCATGTACGGCTGACAGGAACATAGTTATTCGACTTTAAAAATTTGACGAAACCGGAAGTTGGGCGAAATTTAGCACAAATCATGTGCTTATCATAATTTTGATGAGTGAATCAAAAAGCTCTCGCTCTCCGGAATCCATTGATATGCTTGTTTATCGTGTAAGGCTGACAGAAAGATAGTTATTCCACTTTAAAAATTTTCCTAAACCGGAAGTTGGGCCAAATTTAGCATAAATCATGTGCTAATCATGATTTTGAGGAGTGAATCAGAAAGCTCTCGCTCTCCGGAATCCATTGATATGCTTGTTTATCATGTACGGCCGACAGGAACATAGTTATTCAACTTTAAAAATTTGACGAAACCGGAAGTTGGGCCAAATTTAGCATAAATCATGTGCTAATCATAATTTTGATGAGTGAATCAGAAAGCTCTCGCTTTCAGGAATCTGTTAAGGAGCTTGATTTCTATTCACGCTTTATAGATTTCGGGTTATTAGCTAAAAACAAAGTTATGTTGCAGCAAATCATAAAAAAACCTTTAAACGCTCATAACTCGAAAACTATGAGAGATACGGCATTTTTAACGGGGGTGTAACAATAGGGGGGGATCAAATTAGTCGTTTTCGTCCCGATCTTTCATATGAGCCCTTGATCAACCCAATAAAAAAATATGTTTTGGAGAAATGCATAATTTTATGTTTTTTAGTTTTATTCGGATATCTCGCGGTCTATGGGACTACCAGAGTCAACAGCTAGTGTTATGAAACCGTCTTGCCACAATGTGTCCGATTGTGTCATGAGTTTCATAATTCACACATAAAATATGATTTCGTTTATTTTTTTGCTTAAATCATGGAATTTTTTTGATATTTTAGTTTGCAAATTTACACTAACAGTTGAAACCAAGAAACGATAACTTCGATCGTACATTGAGAAGAGTATTTAATTTATTCGAAAATTTGACGAAACCGGAAGTTGGGCGAAATTTAGCACAAATCATGTGCTTATCATAATTTTGATGAGTGAATCAAAAAGCTCTCGCTCTCCGGAATCCATTGATATGCTTGTTTATCGTGTAAGGCTGACAGAAAGATAGTTATTCCACTTTAAAAATTTTCCTAAACCGGAAGTTGGGCCAAATTTAGCATAAATCATGTGCTAATCATGATTTTGAGGAGTGAATCAGAAAGCTCTCGCTCTCCGGAATCCATTGATATGCTTGTTTATCATGTACGGCTGACAGGAACATAGTTATTCGACTTTAAAAATTTGACGAAACCGGAAGTTGGGCCAAATTTAGCATAAATCATGTGCTAATCATAATTTTGATGAGTGAATCAGAAAGCTCTCGCTTTCAGGAATCTGTTAAGGAGCTTGATTTCTATTCACGCTTTATAGATTTCGGGTTATTAGCTAAAAACAAAGTTATGTTGCAGCAAATCATAAAAAAACCTTTAAACGCTCATAACTCGAAAACTATGAGAGATACGGCATTTTTAACGGGGGTGTAACAATAGGGGGGGATCAAATTAGTCGTTTTCGTCCCGATCTTTCATATGAGCCCTTGATCAACCCAATAAAAAAATATGTTTTGGAGAAATGCATAATTTTATGTTTTTTAGTTTTATTTGGATATCTCGCGGTCTATGGGACTACCAGAGTCAACAGCTAGTGTTATGAAACCGTCTTGCCACAATGTGTCCGATTGTGTCATGAGTTTCATAATTCACACATAAAATATGATTTCGTTTATTTTTTTGCTTAAATCATGGAATTTTTTTGATATTTTAGTTTGCAAATTTACACTAACAGTTGAAACCAAGAAACGATAACTTCGATCGTACATTGAGAAGAGTATTTAATTTATTCGAAAATTTGACGAAACCGGAAGTTGGGCGAAATTTAGCACAAATCATGTGCTTATCATAATTTTGATGAGTGAATCAGAAAGCTCTCGCTCTCCGGAATCCATTGATATGCTTGTTTATCGTGTAAGGCTGACAGAAAGATAGTTATTCCACTTTAAAAATTTTCCTAAACCGGAAGTTGGGCCAAATTTAGCATAAATCATGTGCTAATCATGATTTTGAGGAGTGAATCAGAAAGCTCTCGCTCTCCGGAATCCATTGATATGCTTGTTTATCATGTACGGCTGACAGGAACATAGTTATTCCACTTTAAAAATTTTCCTAAACCGGAAGTTGGGCCAAATTTAGCATAAATCATGTGCTAATCATGATTTTGAGGAGTGAATCAGAAAGCTCTCGCTCTCCGGAATCCATTGATATGCTTGTTTATCATGTACGGCCGACAGGAACATAGTTATTCAACTTTAAAAATTTGACGAAACCGGAAGTTGGGCCAAATTTAGCATAAATCATGTGCTAATTATAATTTTGATGAGTGAATCAGAAAGCTCTCGCTTTCAGGAATCTGTTAAGGAGCTTGATTTCTATTCACGCTTTATAGATTTCGGGTTATTAGCTAAAAACAAAGTTATGTTGCAGCAAATCATAAAAAAACCTTTAAACGCTCATAACTCGAAAACTATGAGAGATACGGCATTTTTAACGGGGGTGTAACAATAGGGGGGGATCAAATTTGTCGTTTTCGTCCCGATCTTTCATATGAGCCCTTGATCAACCCAATAAAAAAATATGTTTTGGAGAAATGCATAATTTTATGTTTTTTAGTTTTATTCGGATATCTCGCGGTCTATGGGACTACCAGAGTCAACAGCTAGTGTTATGAAACCGTCTTGCCACAATGTGTCCGATTGTGTCATGAGTTTCATAATTCACACATAAAATATGATTTCGTTTATTTTTTTGCTTAAATCATGGAATTTTTTTGATATTTTAGTTTGCAAATTTACACTAACAGTTGAAACCAAGAAACGATAACTTCGATCGTACATTGAGAAGAGTATTTAATTTATTCGAAAATTTGACGAAACCGGAAGTTGGGCCAAATTTAGCATAAATCATGTGCTAATCATGATTTTGAGGAGTGAATCGGAAAGCTCTCGCTCTCCGGAATCCATTGATATGCTTGTTTATCATGTACGGCTGACAGGAAAATAGTTATTCGACTTTAAAAATTTGACGAAACCGGAAGTTGGGCCAAATTTAGCATAAATCATGTGCTAATCATAATTTTGAGGAGTGAATCAGAAAGCTCTCGCTCTCCGGAATCCATTGATATGCTTGTTTATCATGTACGGCTGACAGGAACATAGTTATTCGACTTTAAAAATTTGACGAAACCGGAAGTTGGGCCAAATTTAGCATAAATCATGTGCTAATCATGATTTTGAGGAGTGAATCAGAAAGCTCTCGCTCTCCGGAATCCATTGATATGCTTGTTTATCATGTACGGCTGACAGGAACATAGTTATTCGACTTTAAAAATTTGACGAAACCGGAAGTTGGGCCAAATTTAGCATAAATCATGTGCTCATCATGATTTTGAGGAGTGAATCAGAAAGCTCTCGCTCTCCGGAATCCATTGATATGCTTGTTTATCATGTACAGCCGACAGGAACATAGTTATTCAACTTTAAAAATTTGACGAAACCGGAAGTTGGGCCAAATTTAGCATAAATCATGTGCTAATCATAATTTTGATGAGTGAATCAGAAAGCTCTCGCTTTCAGGAATCTGTTAAGGAGCTTGATTTCTATTCACGCTTTATAGATTTCGGGTTATTAGCTAAAAACAAAGTTATGTTGCAGCAAATCATAAAAAAACCTTTAAACGCTCATAACTCGAAAACTATGAGAGATACGGCATTTTTAACGGGGGTGTAACAATAGGGGGGGATCAAATTAGTCGTTTTCGTCCCGATCTTTCATATGAGCCCTTGATCAACCCAATAAAAAAATATGTTTTGGAGAAATGCATAATTTTATGTTTTTTAGTTTTATTTGGATATCTCGCGGTCTATGGGACTACCAGAGTCAACAGCTAGTGTTATGAAACCGTCTTGCCACAATGTGTCCGATTGTGTCATGAGTTTCATAATTCACACATAAAATATGATTTCGTTTATTTTTTTGCTTAAATCATGGAATTTTTTTGATATTTTAGTTTGCAAATTTACACTAACAGTTGAAACCAAGAAACGATAACTTCGATCGTACATTGAGAAGAGTATTTAATTTATTCGAAAATTTGACGATACCGGAAGTTGGGCGAAATTTAGCACAAATCATGTGCTTATCATAATTGTGATGAGTGAATCAGAAAGCTCTCGCTCTCAGGAATCCATTGATATGCTTGTTTATCATGTACGGCGGACAGGAAGATAGTTATTCCACTTTAAAAATTTGACGAAACCGGAATTTGGGCCAAATTTAGCATAAATCATGTGCTAATCATAATTTTGAGGAGTGACTTAGGAAGCTCTGGCTCTCTAGAATCCATTCAAATGCTTGTTTATCATGCACGGCTGACAGAAACATAGTTATTCGACTTTAAAAATTTGACGAAGCCGGAAGTTGGGCCAAATTTAGCACAAATCATGTGCTAATCATGATTTTGAGGAGTGAATCAGAAAGCTCTCGCTCTCCGGAATCCATTGATATGCTTGTTTATCATGTACGGCTGACAGGAACATAGTTATTCCACTTTAAAAATTTGACGAAACCGGAATTTGGGCCAAATTTAGCATAAATCATGTGCTAATCATAATTTTGAGGAGTGACTTAGGAAGCTCTGGCTCTCTAGAATCCATTCAAATGCTTGTTTATCATGCACGGCTGACAGAAACATAGTTATTCGACCTTAAAAATTTGACGAAACCGGAAGTTGGGCCAAATTTAGCACAAATCATGTGCTAATCATGATTTTGAGGAGTGAATCAGAAAGCTCTCGCTCTCCGGAATCCATTGATATGCTTGTTTATCATGTACGGCTGACAGGAACATAGTTATTCGACTTTAAAAATTTGACGAAACCGGAAGTTGGGCCAAATTTAGCATAAATCATGTGCTAATCATGATTTTGAGGAGTGAATCAGAAAGCTCTCGCACTCAGGAATCCATTGATATGCTTGTTTATCATGTACGGCTGACAGGAACATAGTTATTCGACTTTAAAAATTTGACGAAACCGGAAGTTGGGCCAAATTTAGCATAAATCATGTGCTAATCATAATTTTGATGAGTGAATCAGAAAGCTCTCGCTTTCAGGAATCTGTTAAGGAGCTTGATTTCTATTCACGCTTTATAGATTTCGGGTTATTAGCTAAAAACAAAGTTATGTTGCAGCAAATCATAAAAAAACCTTTAAACGCTCATAACTCGAAAACTATGAGAGATACGGCATTTTTAACGGGGGTGTAACAATAGGGGGGGATCAAATTAGTCGTTTTCGTCCCGATCTTTCATATGAGCCCTTGATCAACCCAATAAAAAAATATGTTTTGGAGAAATGCATAATTTTATGTTTTTTAGTTTTATTTGGATATCTCGCGGTCTATGGGACTACCAGAGTCAACAGCTAGTGTTATGAAACCGTCTTGCCACAATGTGTCCGATTGTGTCATGAGTTTCATAATTCACACATAAAATATGATTTCGTTTATTTTTTTGCTTAAATCATGGAATTTTTTTGATATTTTAGTTTGCAAATTTACACTAACAGTTGAAACCAAGAAACGATAACTTCGATCGTACATTGAGAAGAGTATTTAATTTATTCGAAAATTTGACGAAACCGGAAGTTGGGCGAAATTTAGCACAAATCATGTGCTTATCATAATTTTGATGAGTGAATCAGAAAGCTCTCGCTCTCAGGAATCCATTGATATGCTTGTTTATCATGTACGGCGGACAGGAAGATAGTTATTCCACTTTAAAAATTTGACGAAACCGGAATTTGGGCCAAATTTAGCATAAATCATGTGCTAATCATAATTTTGAGGAGTGACTTAGGAAGCTCTGGCTCTCTAGAATCCATTCAAATGCTTGTTTATCATGCACGGCTGACAGAAACATAGTTATTCGACTTTAAAAATTTGACGAAACCGGAAGTTGGGCCAAATTTAGCATAAATCATGTGCTAATCATGATTTTGAGGAGTGAATCAGAAAGCTCTCGCTCTCCGGAATCCATTGATATGCTTGTTTATCATGTATGGCCGACAGGAACATAGTTATTCAACTTTAAAAATTTGACGAAACCGGAAGTTGGGCCAAATTTAGCATAAATCATGTGCTAATCATAATTTTGATGAGTGAATCAGAAAGCTCTCGCTTTCAGGAATCTGTTAAGGAGCTTGATTTCTATTCACGCTTTATAGATTTCGGGTTATTAGCTAAAAACAAAGTTATGTTGCAGCAAATCATAAAAAAACCTTTAAACGCTCATAACTCGAAAACTATGAGAGATACGGCATTTTTAACGGGGGTGTAACAATAGGGGGGGATCAAATTAGTCGTTTTCGTCCCGATCTTTCATATGAGCCCTTGATCAACCCAATAAAAAAATATGTTTTGGAGAACTGCATAATTTTATGTTTTTTAGTTTTATTTGGATATCTCGCGGTCTATGGGACTACCAGAGTCAACAGCTAGTGTTATGAAACCGTCTTGCCACAATGTGTCCGATTGTGTCATGAGTTTCATAATTCACACATAAAATATGATTTCGTTTATTTTTTTGCTTAAATCATGGAATTTTTTTGATATTTTAGTTTGCAAATTTACACTAACAGTTGAAACCAAGAAACGATAACTTCGATCGTACATTGAGAAGAGTATTTAATTTATTCGAAAATTTGACGAAACCGGAAGTTGGGCGAAATTTAGCACAAATCATGTGCTTATCATAATTTTGATGAGTGAATCAAAAAGCTCTCGCTCTCCGGAATCCATTGATATGCTTGTTTATCGTGTAAGGCTGACAGAAAGATAGTTATTCCACTTTAAAAATTTTCCTAAACCGGAAGTTGGGCCAAATTTAGCATAAATCATGTGCTAATCATGATTTTGAGGAGTGAATCAGAAAGCTCTCGCTCTCCGGAATCCATTGATATGCTTGTTTATCATGTACGGCTGACAGGAACATAGTTATTCGACTTTAAAAATTTGACGAAACCGGAAGTTGGGCCAAATTTAGCATAAATCATGTGCTAATCATAATTTTGATGAGTGAATCAGAAAGCTCTCGCTTTCAGGAATCTGTTAAGGAGCATGATTTCTATTCACGCTCCATAGATTTCGGGTCATTAGCTAAAAACAAAGTTATGTTGCAGCAAATCATAAAAAAACCCTTAAACGCTCATAACTCGAAAACTATGAGAGATACGGCATTTTTAACGGGGGTGTAACAATAGGGGGGGATCAAATTTGTCGTTTTCGTCCCGATCTTTCATATGAGCCCTTGATCAACCCAATAAAAAAATATGTTTTGGAGAAATGCATAATTTTATGTTTTTTAGTTTTATTCGGATATCTCGCGGTCTATGGGACTACCAGAGTCAACAGCTAGTGTTATGAAACCGTCTTGCCACAATGTGTCCGAATGTGTCATGAGTTTCATAATTCACACATAAAATATGATTTCGTTTATTTTTTTGCTTAAATCATGGAATTTTTTTGATATTTTAGTTTGCAAATTTACACTAACAGTTGAAACCAAGAAACGATAACTTCGATCGTACATTGAGAAGAGTATTTAATTTATTTGAAAATTTGACGAAACCGGAAGTTGGGCGAAATTTAGCACAAATCATGTGCTTATCATAATTTTGATGAGTGAATCAGAAAGCTCTCGCTCTCCGGAATCCATTGATATGCTTGTTTATCGTGTAAGGCTGACAGAAAGATAGTTATTCCACTTTAAAAATTTTCCTAAACCGGAAGTTGGGCCAAATTTAGCATAAATCATGTGCTAATCATGATTTTGAGGAGTGAATCAGAAAGCTCTCGCTCTCCGGAATCCATTGATATGCTTGTTTATCGTGTACGGCTGACAGGAACATAGTTATTCGACTTTAAAAATTTAACGAAACCGGAAGTTGGGCCAAATTTAGCATAAGTCATGTGCTAATCATGATTTTGAGGAGTGAATCAGAAAGCTCTCGCTCTCCGGAATCCATTGATATGCTTGTTTATCATGTACGGCCGACAGGAACATAGTTATTCAACTTTAAAAATTTGACGAAACCGGAAGTTGGGCCAAATTTAGCATAAATCATGTGCTAATCATAATTTTGATGAGTGAATCAGAACGCTCTCGCTTTCAGCAATCTGTTAAGGAGCTTGATTTCTATTCACGCTTTATAGATTTCGGGTTATTAGCTAAAAACAAAGTTATGTTGCAGCAAATCATAAAAAAACCTTTAAACGCTCATAACTCGAAAACTATGAGAGATACGGCATTTTTAACGGGGGTGTAACAATAGGGGGGGATCAAATTAGTCGTTTTCGTCCCGATCTTTCATATGAGCCCTTGATCAACCCAATAAAAAAATATGTTTCGGAGAAATGCATAATTTTATGTTTTTTAGTTTTATTCGGATATTTCGCGGTCTATGGGACTACCAGAGTCAACAGCTAGTGTTATGAAACCGTCCTGCCACAATGTGTCCGATTGTGTCATGAGTTTCATAATTCACACATAAAATATGATTTCGTTTATTTATTTGCTTAAATCATGGAATTTTTTTGATATTTTAGTTTGCAAATTTACACTAACAGTTGAAACCCAGAAACGATAACTTCGATCGTACATTGAGAAGAGTATTTAATTTATTCGAAAATTTGATGAAACTGGAATTTGGGCCAAATTTAGCACAAATCATGTGCTTATCATAATTTTGATGAGTGAATCAAAAAGCTCTCGCTCTCCGGAATCCAATGATATGCTTGTTTATCGTGTAAGGCTGACAGGAAGATAGTTATTCCACTTTAAAAACTTGACGAAACCGGAATTTGGGCCAAATTTAGCATAAACCATGTGCTAATCATAATTTTGAGGAGTGACTTAGGAAGCTCTTGCTCTCTAGAATCCATTGATATGCTTGTTTATCGTGTACGGCTGACAGGAAGATAGTTATTCCACTTTAAAAATTTGACGAAACCGGAAGTTGAGCTAAATAAGGCATAAATCTTGTGCTAATCATAATTTTGAGGAGTGACTTAGAAAGCTCTTGCTCTCTAGAATCCATTGATATGCTTGTTTATCATGTACGGCCGACAGGAACATAGTTATTCAACTTTAAAAATTTGACGAAACCGGAAGTTGGGCCAAATTTAGCACAAATCATGTGCTAATCATAATTTTGATGAGTGAATCAGAAAGCTCTCGCTCTCAGGAATCCATTGATATGCTTGTTTATCATGTACGGCTGACAGGAACATAGTTATTCGACTTTAAAAATTTTCCTAAACCGGAAGTTGGGATAAATTAAGCATACATCATGTGCTAATCATAATTTTGAGGAGCGACTGAGAAAGCTCTCGCTCTCAGGAATCCATTGATATGCTTGTTTATCATGTACGGCCGACAGGAACATAGTTACTCGACTTCAAAAATTTGACGAAACCGGAAGTTGGGCCAAATTTAGCATAAATCATGTGCTAATCATAATTTTGAGGAGTGACTTAGAAAGCTCTTGCTCTCTAGAATCCATTCAAATGCTTGTTCATCATGTACGGCTGACAGAAACATAGTTTTTCGACTTTAAAAATTTGACGAAACCGGAAGTTGGGCCAAATTTAGCACAAATCATGTGCTAATCATGATTTTGAGGAGTGAATCAGAAAGCTCTCGCTCTCTGGAATCCATTGATATGCTTGTTTATCATGTACGGCTGACAGGAACATAGTTATTCAACTTTAAAAATTTGACGAAACCGGAAGTTGGGCCAAATTTAGCATAAATCATGTGCTAATCATAATTTTGATGAGTGAATCAGAAAGCTCTCGCTTTCAGGAATCTGTTAAGGAGCTTGATTTCTATTCACGCTTTATAGATTTCGGGTTATTAGCTAAAAACAAAGTTATGTTGCAGCAAATCATAAAAAAACCTTTAAACGCTCATAACTCGAAAACTATGAGAGATACGGCATTTTTAACGGGGGTGTAACAATAGGGGGGGATCAAATTAGTCGTTTTCGTCCCGATCTTTCATATGAGCCCTTGATCAACCCAATAAAAAAATATGTTTCGGAGAAATGCATAATTTTATGTTTTTTAGTTTTATTCGGATATCTCGCGGTCTATGGGACTACCAGAGTCAACAGCTAGTGTTATGAAACCGTCCTGCCACAATGTGTCCGATTGTGTCATGAGTTTCATAATTCACACATAAAATATGATTTCGTTTATTTATTTGCTTAAATCATGGAATTTTTTTGATATTTTAGTTTGCAAATTTACACTAACAGTTGAAACCCAGAAACGATAACTTCGATCGTACATTGAGAAGAGTATTTAATTTATTCGAAAATTTGATGAAACTGGAATTTGGGCCAAATTTAGCACAAATCATGTGCTTATCATGATTTTGAGGAGTGAATCAGAAAGCTCTCGCTCTTCGGAATCCATTGATATGCTTGTTTATCGTGTACGGCTGACAGGAAGATAGTTATTCCACTTTAAAAATTTGACGAAACCGGAAGTTGGGCCAAATTTAGCACAAATCATGTGCTTATCATGATTTTGAGGAGTGAATCAGAAAGCTCTCGCTCTTCGGAATCCATTGATATGCTTGTTTATCGTGTACGGCTGACAGGAAGATAGTTATTCCACTTTAAAAATTTGACGAAACCGGAAGTTGGGCCAAATTTAGCACAAATCATGTGCTTATCATGATTTTGAGGAGTGAATCAGAAAGCTCTCGCTCTTCGGAATCCATTGATATGCTTGTTTATCGTGTACGGCTGACAGGAAGATAGTTATTCCACTTTAAAAATTTGACGAAACCGGAAGTTGAGCTAAATAAGGCATAAATCTTGTGCTAATCATAATTTTGAGGAGTGACTTAGAAGGCTCTTGCTCTCTAGAATCCATTGATATGCTTGTTTATCATGTACGGCCGACAGGAACATAGTTATTCGACTTTAAAAATTTTCCTAAACCGGAAGTTGGGATAAATTAAGCATACATCATGTGCTAATCATAATTTTGAGGAGCGACTGAGAAAGCTCTCGCTCTCAGGAATCCATTGATATGCTTGTTTATCATGTACGGCCGACAGGAACATAGTTACTCGACTTCAAAAATTTGACGAAACCGGAAGTTGGGCCAAATTTAGCATAAATCATGTGCTAATCATAATTTTGAGAAGTGACTTAGAAAGCTCTTGCTCTCTAGAATCCATTCAAATGCTTGTTTATCATGTACGGCTGACAGAAACATAGTTTTTCGACTTTAAAAATTTGACGAAACCGGAAGTTGGGCCAAATTTAGCACAAATCATGTGCTAATCATGATTTTGAGGAGTGAATCAGAAAGCTCTCGCTCTCCGGAATCCATTGATATGCTTGTTTATCATGTACGGCCGACAGGAACATAGTTATTCAACTTTAAAAATTTGACGAAACCGGAAGTTGGGCCAAATTTAGCATAAATCATGTGCTAATCATAATTTTGATGAGTGAATCAGAAAGCTCTCGCTTTCAGGAATCTGTTAAGGAGCTTGATTTCTATTCACGCTTTATAGATTTCGGGTTATTAGCTAAAAACAAAGTTATGTTGCAGCAAATCATAAAAAAACCTTTAAACGGTCATAACTCGAAAACTATGAGAGATACGGCATTTTTAACGCGGGTGTAACAATAGGGGGGGATCAAATTCTTCGTTTTCGTCTCGATCTTTCATATGAGCCCTTGATCAACCCAATAAAAAAATATGTTTCGGAGAAATGCATAATTTTATGTGTTTTAGTTTTATTCGGATATCTCGCGGTCTATGGGACTACCAGAGTCAACAGCTAGTGTTATGAAACCGTCTTGCCACAATGTGTCCGATTGTGTCATGAGTTTCATAATTCACACATAAAATATGATTTCGTTTATTTTTTTGCTTAAATCATGGAATTTTTTTGATATTTTAGTTTGCAAATTTACACTAACAGTTGAAACCCAGAAACGATAACTTCGATCGTACATTGAGAAGAGTATTTAATTTATTCGAAAATTTGATGAAACTGGAATTTGGGCTTAATTAAGCATAAATCATGTGCTAATCATAATTTTAAGGAGTGACTTAGGAAGCTCTTGCTCTCTAGAATCCATTGATATGCTTGTTTATCATGTACGGCCGACAGGAACATAGTTATTCGACTTTAAAAATTTGACGAATCCGGAAAGTGGGCCAAATTTAGCACAAATCATGTGCTTATCCTAATTTTGATGAGTGAATCAGAAAGCTCTCGCTCTCAGGAATCCATTGATATGCTTGTTCATCATGTACGGCTGACAGAAAGATAGTTATTCTATTCAAAAATTTTCCTAAACCGGAAGTTGGGCCAAATTTAGCATAAATCATGTGCCTATCATGATTTTAAGGAGTGGATCAGAAAGCTCTCGCTCTCAGGAATCCATCAATATGCTTGTTTATCGTGTACGGCTGACAGGAAGATAGTTATTCCACTTCAAAAATTTGACGAAACCGGAAGTTGGGCCAAATTTAGCATAATTCATGTGCCAATTATAATTTTGATGAGTGAATCAGAAAGCTCTCGCTCTTAGGTATCTATTGATATGCTTGTTTATCATGTACGGCCGACAGGAACATAGTTATTCGCATTAAAAATTTGACGAAACCGGAAGTTGGGCCAAATTTAGCATAAATCATGTGCTAATCATAATTTTGATCAGTGAATCAGAAAGCTCTCGCTTTCAGGAATCTGTTAAGGAGCTTGATTTCTATTCACGCTTTATAGATTTCGGGTTATTAGCTAAAAACAAAGTTATGTTGCAGCAAATCATAAAAAAACCTTTAAACGGTCATAACTCGAAAACTATGAGAGATACGGCATTTTTAACGCGGGTGTAACAATAGGGGGGGATCAAATTTGTCGTTTTCGTCTCGATCTTTCATATGAGCCCTTGATCAACCCAATAAAAAAATATGTTTCGGAGAAATGCATAATTTTATGTTTTTTAGTTTTATTTGGATATCTCGCGGTCTATGGGACTACCAGAGTCAACAGCTAGTGTTATGAAACCGTCTTGCCACAATGTGTCCGATTGTGTCATGAGTTTCATAATTCACACATAAAATATGATTTCGTTTATTTTTTTGCTTAAATCATGGAATTTTTTTGATATTTTAGTTTGCAAATTTACACTAACAGTTGAAACCAAGAAACGATAACTTCGATCGTACATTGAGAAGAGTATTTAATTTATTCGAAAATTTGACGAAACCGGAAGTCGGGCGAAATTTAGCACAAATCATGTGCTTATCATAATTTTGATGAGTGAATCAAAAAGCTCTCGCTCTCCGGAATCCATTGATATGCTTGTTTATCGTGTAAGGCTGACAGAAAGATAGTTATTCCACTTTAAAAATTTTCCTAAACCGGAAGTTGGGCCTAATTTAGCATAAATCATGTGCTAATCATGATTTTGAGGAGTGAATCAGAAAGCTCTCGCTCTCCGGAATCCATTGATATGCTTGTTTATCATGTACGGCTGACAGGAACATAGTTATTCGACTTTAAAAATTTGACGAAACCGGAAGTTGGGCCAAATTTAGCATAAATCATGTGCTAATCATAATTTTGATGAGTGAATCAGAAAGCTCTCGCTCTCAGGAATCAATTGATATGGTTGTTTATCGTGTAAGGCTGACAGAAAGATAGTTATTCCACTTTAAAAATTTGACGAAACCGGAAGTTGGGCCAAATTTAGCATAAATCATGTGCCTATCATGATTTTGAGGAGTGAAACAGAAAGCTCTCGCCCTCAAGAATCTGTTGAGGCGCTGCATTTTTTTGACTATAATGGAATAATGTTTTTAGTTAATAAATGTTTTATAACAAAGTACTCATTTATAAGAATCGTATTTGTTAAAAAAAAAAAATAACCCTTATAAATATGCATTCGTGAAAATTAGATCAATTAATTAAAATTATGTACTTTAATGTTTGTTGATTTGATAAAAAACTATCATAAGCTGCGTCTTTAACTTTTTTTTTACGAAGTCTTGCAAAGAACATAATCACATTTATCTATTTTGTTTTGTATACATTTGTTTTAATCACTTTAGATCTTCCGTGATTTCCATAAACGTATTCAATTTTTTTTATGATCGAAATCAATGGTGATCTTTACAGACATACGATTTTTGTAGATATTCAGTGATATTACCAGATATACGTAGATTTACTTTGATCACATTTTCTTAGTTTTTTAGACATGAATGAATCAATTTAGATCCAAAAATCGGTGAAGATGGATCTGTGTAGGTCTGTTCTATTTTTTCCCGGTCTATTAGTTGTTTCATATTTTGAGGTTTTTTCTGTTACAAAATATCTACAGACAACTGAGTTGACTATCCACGGAGAGAATTTTTCCACTAAATCTAAGTGCAAAAATGATAAGTGCACGTTTCGAAATTTATAAGTAAAAGTATTTCTATTCGATTGTCAATTTTGAGTTCTTGTAAGTTAATTTTATACTCAAGAGTTGCCTTAGTCAACTATCTACTAAGGATATCTCAAAAATGACTTACAACAACTCAAAATTCACTGTTGCACAGAAATATTTTTACTTATAAATTTCGAAACGTGGACTTGTCATTTTTGCTCTTAGATTTAGTGAAAAAATTATCTCCGTGTACGAACAGACTTTTTATTTTTTCTGAATGATAGAGCAATGGAATAACCAGACGTTTTTAACTATCTTATTCATGAAATTTAACTTGTATATGCCATTATTCCTATTCTTATCTTAAATTTTGTCGCAGAAGTTGTTATCGGAAAATAAAACAAGAAATTACAGATAATGATAACCTTCACAGACAGTGCAATTACGTGGAGAACAAATAGAGCAAAACATATTTTTCAAAAATGACTGTTATGTGTAACAATATTTCAATTCTCTTCTACTCGTTCTAACAGAAGTCTGAATATCATTGCACACCTATAACAACATAAAAACATTCTAGAAACATTCTGGAAATATAAAAACATATTGTAAAAACATACTCTAGGAGCTCCAACAGCTGCCAATAAAGCAATATTACGTGTTAGGAATATATATATATATATTTATAATATGTAATAAAGATCGGTAATCGGTATTTTTATCGCTACAATTTATATTATGTAAATAGAATTAAAGTCTCTGTCTTTAATACTTAAGAATATGTAAGAACTTAAGGATTTTTATAAGATCTTCCAGCGATCGCAATTTTCTTAAAGTTTTTAAGAAATATAAAAGAAATCAAAAACATTTCCGGGCTCCTTGTACAGCTCGAAATATATCACCTCTTAAAATCTATGGTACTCTAGGTGTTGAGAATTCATCAATTCTCAATTTAAACTGACAGCTGATGGGAACTTCGGCGGCCATCTTGGCATCAGGTCGATAACCAATCGACCAAACAATCAATAATTTTCATTCTAGTCACTCATTTGACTAATTTTTAGTGGCCATTTTGACTACTGAAGTTCCTGTCGCCATTCTTTTTCTGTTCTCATTCACGTGTACACGCTATTCCTTTCATTCTCTCAAAATTCAATTAATTCTGAGTCAATCTTGAGTCTTAGTGTAATTCTGAACCAACAGAAATATTCTGGACTAAATTCAGAAAATCAATCAAGTGTAATTTCAAGACATTCTTGCGCATTTCACCTGAAATATCTTCAATTCATTTGCATTGCTAGTTCGGCTAACGCCACGTGCACAATCACCAATTCAACTTGACTTGTGAAGCGTGTTGAGCTCGTGTGGGAGGTCAATAATACTGAACACACCAAGTCAAGTCAGTTAACAGACATTCATTCAATTTTAAGTGACATTCCTAAGACACTTGTAATTCAGTGTACATTGATAGTGTTGAATAAACTTGTTATATTTTTGTTAATAAAACCTGTCTACCCGACTTGCTCTGACCCGGCACAATCAC